>CM029013.1:21966832-21994332 GCA_016801055.1 Panax notoginseng | reverse complement strand
TTTAATGAGTGAAGTGGAGGCACTAATAGACGAAAAGAAAGAATTAGAAAAGGTAACACACACAAATGAGGAAAATGTATTAGCAGCAAAGAATGGATATTTAGATAATTTCAATAAAATACTATTCAACAAGGTAAAACAGCTAAATAATGAAGTTGAAAAACTAAAAAATGAGATAAAAATGAGAGACGTGTGCATTGATGCATTTGGTAGTGAATCGACTAATAAAACACCTCCAACTAATGATCTACAAAAAGAAATAGAATCGTTAAAAATCTCTCTAGCTAAATTTGTTCATGGGGAAGAAAACCTAAATGTCATGCTAGAAAAACAAAGATCCAGTTATGATAAACAAGGCATAGGTTACAACCCAATATATAGAAAAGAAGTTAAAATGCTAAAATCTAAACCATTGTTTAAATTAAATTATTGAACGCCCTTCACTTCTTGCAAAAATTGTGGCATTAAAGGACATCTAGAGATAAATTGTTCAAGAAAGAAAAATCGAAGTAAAGTTGTATGGATAAAGAAAAGTGATGTGATTTCAACTAACACAAGTGGACCCAAAAAGATATGGGTACCAAAAATATAAATTATATATCTTTTATACAGGTATGTTTCAAAGCCAAAGTGTCTTCCCAAAAGTGGATCCTTGACAGCGGATGTTCACATCATATGACGGGAGACAAATCTAAGTTCGTGGAACTAAATGTTAAAAAGAAACATGGAACTGTCACATTCGGGGATAATCGATCATGCGAAATTATTGGGAAAGGTAAAATCGATAATGGTAAGGTTAACATTAATAATGTTCATCTTGTCAATGGACTAGAATTCAATCTTATCAGTGTTAGTCAATTAATAGATAATGGGCATCAAGTAAAGTTTGAAAAAGATAAATGTACAATTTCGCATGGTTCTAACAATGCTGCCTTAGTTGCCCAAAGAGAAGAAAATATATATACTCTTGATTTTTAGCGACAGGAGGAAGAATTATGTCTTGCAACTGTTCAAGATGAAGAGAATCTGTGGCATAGAAGAATGGAACATGTTCATATGGACCTCATCAAGAAGTTGTCTTCAAAGAACTTAGTAAGAGGATTACCCAAAGTGAATTTCGAGAAGAAAGGCATATGTGAACCTTGTCAACTCGGAAAACAAGTAAGAACATCGTTCACAGCCAAAAACATGGTATCAACTTCTTCTCCCTTACAATTGCTTCATCTCGATTTATTTGGACCTGAAAGGCATGCTAGTCTAAACGGTAAATTCTATGCTTTTGTGATAGTCGATGATTTTTCTAGATATACATGGGTAATATTCCTTAGAACAAAAGATGAGGCATTTAAAGAATTTGAAAAATTGATCAAAAATTTGGAAACCAAATACATTCTTAATCTTATAAGAATCAGAAGTGATCATGGTACTGAATTTCAAAAGGATTTTATTACATTCTGTAATCAAAAAGGAATAACTCATGAATTCTCAACACCTAGAACTCCTCAACAAAATGGAGTGGTAGAAAGAAAAAATCGTACGTTACCAGAAACAGCTAGAACACTAATTCAAGAAAGTAATCTCCCAAAGAAATTCTGGGCTGAAGCTGTAAACACATCATGTTATGTACTAAATAGAGTGTTAATCTGCCCAATTCTTTTGAAAACACCATATGAATTATTAAATAAACGACTTCCTAATATTAGCTATTTCAAAGTCTTTGGATCTAAATGTTTTATTATTAATACTAGTGGGAACTTAGGCAAGTTTGATGCTAGATCTTATGAGGGAATATTCATTGGGTATGCACAAAATAGTAGAGCATATCGCATTTATAATGTGCAAAAGTTGTGTATCGAAGAATCTATACATATCAAATTTAATGAACTTAACCATGATCTTCCAAAAGAAAGAGAAGAAGATGCAGGAATTTTAGAGACTGCTGCAAACCCATCATACGACATAAAGCAAAACAGCAAGACAATGGAACCAATCCAGCAAGTTGGATTAGAAGAACAGCAAGATCAAGACTCTATCCAGCAAGCTGAATACGAAAATCAGGAACATATCCAGAAAGCTGAAATGGATGAAAAATAATACCACAATTCTGAATCTACTGAAGAAGTAATACATAATGTTCAACTTCCAAAATCAGCAAGATACATCAAAAATCATCCTCTTGATAACATCATTGGAAATATAAATAAAGGAGTTACTACGAGAAGAAAAGCACAAAACATATGTGCCTTCTCAGCATTCCTATCCCAGATTGAACCAAAGAACGCCAAAGAAGCCATACTTGATGAACATTGGCTACTAGCAATGCAAGAAGAGTTACAATAATTTGAAAGATGTCAAATATGGGAAATGATGCCTCCCCCGAAAGATGTATCCATTATTGGAACTAAATGAGTATTCAAAAACAAACTTGACGAGTTCAAAACAATTACAAGAAACAAAGCGAGATTAGTCGCTCAAGGATATAACCAACAAGAAGGAATAGACTATAAAGAAACATTTGCCCCAGTTGCTCGTTTGGAATCCATTCATATACTACTAGCATTCGCTTGTTTCAGAAAGTTTAAGTTACACCAAATGGATGTCAAAAGCGCCTTCCTCAACGGGTTCATAAATGAAGAAGTCTATGTAAAATAGCCACCTGGATTCGAAAATGATAAGTTCCCGCATCACGTATACAAACTCAAGAAGGCTCTCTATGGACTCAAACAAGCTCCAAGGGCTTGGTACGAAAGATTGAGTAAGTATCTATTATCAAATGGATTCATACGAGGTAAAATCGATTCCACGCTATTTACTAAACGTCAAGATAAAAATATTATTATTGTACAAATATATGTAGACGATATAATATTTGGTGCTACTAATAATTTTCTTTGTGAGTGGTTTTCCAAATGCATGCACAAGGAGTTTGACATGAGCTTGATGGGAGAACTTAACTACTTTCTGGGCCTTCAAATTAAACAAAATCACGAAGGCATATTCATTCATCAAACCAAGTACACAAAAGAGTTACTTAAGAGATTCAGATTCGACAACTCAAATTCAAAGACCACACCAATAAGTACATCAATAAAACTCACAGCAGATGAAAAAGGTACGGTTGTAGAGGTAATAAAATACAGAGGTATGATTGGATCCCTACTATATTTAACTGCTTCTAGACCGGATATAATGTACAGTGTGTGCCTATGTGCTCGATTTCAGGCCAAACCCAAAGAATCCCACTTACAGGCTGTTAAACGAATATTTAAATATTTGAGTGGTACGACAAATCTAGGATTATTTTACACAAAATGTGACAACTTTGATCTAATGGGTTATTCAGATGCTGACTATGCAGGTTGTCAAATAGATAGAAAAAGCACAAGCGGTGCCTGTACATTTTTGGGACAAAGTCTTGTTTCATGGAACAGTAAGAAGCAAACGTCAGTCGCCCTATCCACTACTGATGGTGAATATTTAGCAGTAGGAAGCTGTTGCTCTCAAATTTTGTGGATGCGACAAACATTGTGCGACTTTGATATTATATGTGAAAATGTGCCCATATACTGTGATAATACAAGCACCATAGACATCTCTAAAAATCCAGTACTACATTCTCGCACAAAACACATAAAAGTATGCCACC
Organism: Panax notoginseng; assembly: GCA_016801055.1. Lineage (NCBI taxonomy): Eukaryota > Viridiplantae > Streptophyta > Magnoliopsida > Apiales > Araliaceae > Panax > Panax notoginseng. The sequence continues at coordinate 21,990,686 of CM029013.1, read as the reverse complement.
ATTTTCTTAGAGACAATGTGTCCAAAGGGTTAATAAGATTAATATTCATTCCCACTGAGCATCAACTAGCAGATATATTTACAAAACCTCTAGGGGAAGAACGATTCAGTACTCTAAGGAGAGAAATCAGAATGTGTCTAATACAGATTTGAACCGACCATGTTAGACAGACAAATTACCGACGTATCTATATTGACCATAGTTACGCCCATTAAAATCTATTCAGATTCTCCTTCCTAAGGACGGTTTCACCACTTCCCATATCTAGATACCGTGTCTTATACATAAAGACCAGAAGCCATATTTCTCTCTGTCTCAGACTCTTCAATCCATTCCATAATCTCAATCGACTCCACTCTTTCCTGCTACAATGAGAACAAGACGAGGCAAACAGCTTCGTGATGAATCGGAAGACGAAGTCTCACCTCTCTCCCCACCATCTCAACCAACGGGCAATCAAAAACTGAAGCGAATAATGGCGATTGCTACACCTCGTTTGTTAAAGGTAAATCCTTGTTCTTCACAACCATGGATTTAGGGAGTATACTGTCCATCCCATACACCGGTGACTGCCCCTTCACTCTCAAGGGGCCAATCTCTACTCCTCTGTCCCCCCTAGTACAGCTTTGCGTTGTGTTGGATGACCCAACAGTGTCCTCTGTCACCCTCCCTAAGACCACCGAAGTGTCTCCTCTTGCAATTATTCTTCACAAACTGTTACGATATAATCTTCTCCCTCGTCTTGGTGGTGGCGCTGATTTCACGTATCAGGATTTGGCCTTAGTAGCGTTAATTATGACCGGTCAACCTTTTAACTTTTCACTCATGATGCTAAAACACATGATTCACTGTGTTAAACATTCCAAAAAGTGTATGCCCTATAGTTGCTTCCTCACCACACTCTTTACCCACTTCCAAATTCCACTTGATGATGAGGGTTGTATCCACTTGACTGATTCTATCGATTCGAACTATCTCAAAGGGGCTCATATCACTCTGCTTAAAGGGAAATTCATTCGTCTGGTTCCAAAAATTCCCAAACCAATATCGCCTACTTCACTGCCTCCTTCTCCTGAAATTCTCACTATCCTTCACTCCATAGCAACCAATCAAGCCCAACTCACTTCAGATGTCAAAGATATTCAACTCCGTCTCTCCGTACTTGAAAAAGGCAAACTTCCCGTTCGTCACGATGATCTTACTACTATGTTTCGTAATATGGAAGATGAGTTCATAGATCTTCAGGCTGGTTTCGAGTTGCACACTCGGGCAATGGTTGAAGCCCTATAACGGAAGATGAACCGCAACGCTTGTCAATTAAGAACTGAGCTTAAGTTCATCAGCAACCAAATTGGAACTCTAGGACGCTTTAACGAGCGCCGCATGAATGATCTTACTGAGGAGCTGCAAGCAGACCAAGTCCAAGCACGCATACCCGAATGGCCACAATGCAATTGGATAGTCGAATATCAAGGAGACTTTTTGGACCTACCGTTACCTCCGCCTACCTTCATTGCTCGACCCCCCATATTTGCCAATACAATGTCCCTGGAAGAGATCATGCACCGCAGGCTTCACCGACCCTATTTCACCGCCCGCGAAGAAAATCATGTTAATCTTGAGGAGGCCGATGCTTAGCTGCATTTTTTTTGGCATTTCAAACACTCCTTTTTGATTGATACCAAAGGGGGAGAAAACTTATGCTTGCTTTTTGGTTTTTCCCTTTCCCTGCTCCTAAAGACAATTTTTTTTGATTTTTCCCTTTCCCTGCTCCCAAAGACAATTTTTTTAAAAAAAAATTTTATAACCTGTGCTGTTAAGACTATGGTTTAAAAATTTTGATGGATGATGGCTTAATCATTTCCTAAACATATTATGGACTAACCAGAAAATGCAAGGCTATTTTGAACTTGTCAGGAAACAGGGTTGTCCAAACACTGCATATATGCAATTAACAGCATGCATAAATTAAGGGGGAGTTGTACCTCTCTTGAAATGCATGGTTTTAGGGGAAGCCATAGCCATTCTGTTGTCATCATCAAAAAGGGGGAGAATGTTGACTTATGTCACACCCTATGTTTTGATGATGACCATAATTGCTTACTAATCATATCTTATAACATTTCAGGATCATCAAGGAGGAAAGTCCAAAGTCAAGATGTCTTTGAAGAAAGAAAAGCTAAATTGAGTCCTAGGAATATATGTAAGATCCTAGCATTTATTACTTTCCAAAATAAGGCTCTAGGACATGCATTGCATATACGTCCATATTCATAATTGGTGTCACATGATAAATTATCTAGCACATAATATACATGACCATTATTTGCTCAACACTTGCTAAGGAATCAAATATTGTTCAATAGAACAAAAAGATTGATTAAATTAAATTACCCTTAGTTATGCAAAAATCCAAAGTTCACGATCCCATGATTAAAGGAATTCAATTGGATGTCATCAACGGTCCAATACATATGGACACCACTCAACCGGTAAATTATGGTAAGCATAAATCATGACATCAGATATCTTGCATTATAAATCATGCTGGATAGATTGCGTCATAGATCAAGGGTCTTAATTTTAGGAAATTAATTAAGGTAACTAGTTGGTTGCATATATTACCACATACTGCACATTCATAGCAGAAATCATATATCATTATCTCGTCCCACGTTTTTTTTAAAAACAACTTAAGTGGCTAATGGACAAATGCATGTCAAGATATATGGAAACATGCCAGCACATATAAAGATAATGACTGTCATCTGTGCAATTGAGAAATATGCATCAAGTCTTTCCCATACGCAATACAGGAATCATGAGCCATGTTTTGGGAAATCTAATTGGTTGGGTCTAACGGTCCAATACATATATGGAAACTAGCGTGTCAATGTATTTGGTGCTAATTTCTAGACTTCTAGAAATTGGAACAGACCATAAAATCAATTAGTCTTAAAAGTATTGACAGCATGAATATATCATGATTTGTGCTAAAAGTTTTAAACGAGCAAAATTACAGAATCAAATTTGTGCAATAAACATACTCTCGAAGAGGTGTATATAAACAGAACTCGCTAACAGTTTTGATCACGAAATACATACATAGAAAAATAATAGCACACAAGCTGCGAGATTATTTTGAGATAAATATTGATTGCATTAAGAACAGAGTTGCAGTTTCGAATATATTTTGGTAATATCTTTCTTGCATATCATTTCATACTAGAGCCTTGAATTGGCAAGTAATATATTGCTTGATCAATAGACCTCTAGTATTATATTTTTAATTGTTATAACTAAATATATATTGTATTGGGTTATCTTGTTTGGGTTGATAATTTATTACAATCAAGTTGAAGGAAAGCATATGTGCTTAAGGGTGCATAGGTGCACAAGTAACAAAGGTGTTCAATTTTGATAGAACTTGTATTGTAATTGGAAAAGTTTAATAAAAGTGAGTCTCCAATACTTGTTGGTATTGGGCGTGGATTAGGCTACTATTCTAGAGGGTAGTAGTTGAACCACGTAAAAATTCTGGTGTTTGTGTGATTGCATTCTATACTCGAATATTCTATTATTTATCCAGCAACCTGCATTCTATCCATATCAGTAATCTAGCTTGCCGCACTATACACTCATGGAATTTTTGACAAGAAACAAAAAAATTGGACATAGTTTGTGCCTACACTTATTCAACCCCCCCTTCTAAGTGTACCTATTTAAATTTCAAATTCGACTCGACTGAGCCTAGGTGTGATTATATATATATATATATATATATATAAAAGAATTAAACGCTCCGGATGTGTATATTCAGGCTCATTCGATTCGAATTCGATATATATATATATATAAAAGCTGTGACGCCTCCAAAATAGGTATACATCACCCATCTTGGGTAGCCAGATACATACACTAAAAAACTCCATTTATACAACTGTCGTGCACAATACGACGACACATATACTGTGAGTTTTAATACAAATATTGTAACGTATATAATACGACAATATTCATACTCAAATTATTATAATGCCATCTAAAGTACAGCAACAAATATTTTAAGTCCCCAAAGGAACACGAGAAGATTTATGTCCTCCTCATTCTAATGGAGTGCATTTTTGACGCTTTCAAATTTGAGTTCGCCTCACCCTATTATTGTTCACCAAAATTAAATATTAAATTATGTATAAAATATATCACACACATTTTAAGTTCTCAATACAATTATTATGCCACACCGTTTCATAATTTCATTACGCTTGTGACTAATTCGTATCACCACTTTATACCCATATTCTCTCTGCTAGTCCCAACTACACTTTTATTACCTAAAAGGGTGGTGAAGTAAAAGGATGAGCACAAATAGCCCAGTAAAAAATATCATGACTTAGAATAATTAAATTATCAAAAGAATTCAGATATTTAGAACATATGGTAGAAGATAAAAGTTTTCAACCATAATAGCAGCGGAATCAACAATCCATTAGAAAAGTCAAGTAAAACATAATGTCTACTATCTCCTCTAGATTAAAAGTCCTTCGTTAATATTTCATTCCTATAATACTCATCAACAGTTCTTTGTCATACCCAAGACAAAGAGAACTCTCATCACCTGTCTTCACCTGAACCACCACAGATTATAATTAAATCACAATTCATATTTATAATCAGGTAAATCAACAGTTTCATCTTGCCACAAAGGCTTAAAAGAACGTTTACTTAATTTCCTTACCCCAAAAGCTAAAGATATTCAAATATAATAACAATGATCATACCAATCAGTTGTCTATCTTTGCACTACGGGCCAAAGATATTCAACTATAAAATCAATGGTCAAGATCATGCCAATCAATTATTTGTCAGTGCACTACGGCCAAAGACATTCAACTGTTAACTAATGGTCATGATCCTACCAATCACATCATCGAATTATCCATGCACTACGGGCCAAGGATATTCGTTAGTATCACCAGTGGTCATGATCATGTCATACACCTGTCCATCTTTGCACTACGGGCCAAAGCTATCAATCAACAGTTCATCTTTGCACGTAAGCCAAAGATATACAACTGTAAAACTAATAATCAACAGTCCATCTATGCACTACTGGCCAAAGATGACTTTCAACACTATATAAGCATGAGAATGATGACAATTATATATATAATGAATAAACATAAATAATCAGAATAATAAGATAACATAGATCTTAGTGATTTTCAACTTAATTATCCAGAGTCCAAATTGCTAACTTAATATTAGATGAAGCACAAATTATTAAGGATATTCTAATCCTTTCAGGAATTTTCACCATTTAATGATAAACTGAATAAACGAATAATAATATCTTACCATAATATGGAGTATGAAAGAAAATGATATTCCTTTTACCATTAAAATGATACCCTCTTACCATAATAATGACATCCCTTACCTTAGCATGTGACTTGATTTTGCTTTCTATGAAATTGATCAACTTAAACATTGATTGCATTCCTTATCTACACTTGGAGTAACATTACACTCAATAGAAATACTCACAATATTATAGTACTCACAATATTGTAGTAAAAGAATTCTATATTTTTAGTGTAGTGATGGGGTGTGTTTAGTTACTCAACCAAGCAACCTATTTATACTGAAAATTTAGTAAACAACTAGCATATCCCCTTTGACAAAATAACCAAATGAGGTATACAATAATGTTAGTGAAATTTATGGTCCCACCGAGAAAATTAAACCAACTTGTACACGTTTTAACAAAATTTATTCAATAATAGAGTTGTGGTCCATACTACTTTAGAAAAAGTAGAGTGTCGGCAAGTCCGGCCAAACATACTTTTGGAAAAAGAAAATAATTGAACAAACATCTATATATCATACTTATCTAATTCATCATTGATCATTATATTTAATAATGTTCATATTTTACAACTTAGAACAATATCCTTTATCATCGAAAACATTACACGTTACATACGTGTATGCCCGACGTCCTCCGATTTTCTCTAAATGCACATCAGTCTCAAAAATATCCATTTTAGGCCTTGATCTCGACCTCAAATTTCAAAACATAAAGAATAAAAATTTTAGTTCTACTCGTTATATTTCCGAATCATCCTGAATCACCTCAATCGGAGTTCGTATGAAAAAGTTATACCCAATTTTCTAAATGACGTCCGAACAGATTTTGGCTTAACACTTTACCAGCGCCTAGGCTCCCAAATTTGGCCTTGGGCAAGCGCCTAGGCGCCCAATAACAGAGTATAAGCACCTAGTCCAGTGCCTAAGCACTCGACCCTTGACACTTAAGTCTGATTTCTAGATTTTTGCAACTTTTGACGCACATACTTCAAATCTTCATAACTTATTCATTTTAAGTCCAAATTAATCCGTTTTCGAAGCTATGGAAAGCTTGTAACATGCTATGCAAAACCCCAATGATTTCATAATGTTTCAGATTCATTAATTAGTCTGAAATTTGGCTCAAAAGTCCCCCAATACTAAGTTTTTCATCGTTTAACATGTTTTACGAAATCTTTCGCCACGAATTCGTTTTAACTCCAATTTGGTTCATTCAAGTTGGGTTATGTTCTTAACTCAGAGGAATATAACACATAATTATCCAACTAAGCTTTCAAACATAAAACATAAGAACACAAGGTTCTCAAACTCAGTCCAAAAACTATCCAACATGGTTCTTTATCAATCTTTCCACCCTTTACGCATAGGTTCAAATTTTATGTGTTTTGGTTTCACTTGGATGCTCTTAAGAGTTCATTTAGCTTCTGAGAATCATTCTTAAGCAGATTCTTTACACATACAACTCAAAATAACATCTAACAAGATATGAAGCTTGAAGAGAAAAATGGAGATTTAAGGTTTTAAGAACTTACTTCTTAGATTTTCCTTCTCTAAGATGTTTAGATGTTGTGCTAGAGATGGTTAAGATAATCTCCACTATTCCCTTGATGCTTCATGTAGCTCTATAAAAACTTCATCATCAAACCCATTTATTTCTCTCTCTAGGATTCTTGGAGCTGAGCTCTCCCTCTCTCCCTCTCTTCTTCTATGATTCTTTCTTTCTTTCTTATCTTTCCCTTCGCTTTCTCTTATCTCTCTCTCTCTATTCTTTTCTGCTGAATATTGGCGTAGGAGAATAATGGAGGTGGGAGTCTACTGATTCTTCCTCTCCTTTTTATCCTTTTCCCATCCTCTCTCTTTCTCCCTTAATTTCCACAAGTCAAAAATGATGTACAGAAGTTTCTTACATTGATATATTATCCCTTTCTTCTTAATTGGTGATAGTTATGGTCAATTAAAACCATCCCACATGTTAGCCACCTCACCCATGACCCACAATTTTAATATCTCCTATTTTAATTACACATTTATCCGATTAATTGTTCATTTAACCATTTATCAATTTAACATTTTATAATTTTAGAATAATAATCATAAGTTAAATTAGACTTTTATTTTATAAAAGTCGGGGTTTTACAATCACCCGACCTTATGAAATTCACCCTCGAAATTTACGTACCTGGTAGTTTGAAGAGATAAGAATTTCAAATTCTAGCTCACAGGCTACTTCCTCTGTTTTATGGTTCATCCATTGCTCATCTCCTATATTTCAGATATCATTCTAGGATATAGTTTTAAAACAAGGGTTAATTGATATGCCACATATTATCCCTATATTCTGACCGACCAATTAAATAACAAATAAACTTAGGTAGGTCATACTAGTGAAGGAATTACCTGTCTCTCCCCTCCTAGTTCTAGTCTCACATCTCAGCCAGGGATCATATCCCTATACTTTGATACAAAATGTGACGCCCCAAAATAGGTATACATCACCCATCTTGGGTCACCAGATACATACACTTAAAAACTCCATTTATACAACTGTCGTGCACAATACGACGACACATATACTGTAAGTTTTAATACAAATATTATAACGTATATAATACGACAATATTCATACTCAAATTATTACAATGCCATCTAAAGTACAGCAACAAATATTTTAAGTCCCCAAAGGAACACGAGAAGATTTCTGTCATCCTCATTCTAATAGAGTGCATTTTTGATGCTTCCAAATTTGAGTTCGCCTCACCCTATTATTGTTCACCAAAATTAAATATTAAATGATGTATAAAATATGTCACATACATTTTAAGTTCTCAGTACAATTATTATGCCACACCATTTCATAATTTGATTAGGCTTGTGACTAATTCGTATCACCACTTTATACCCATGTTCTCATTTCTAGTCTCAGCTATACTTTTATTACATGAAAGGGGTGGTGAAGTAAAACTATGAGCACAAATAGCCCAGTAAAGAATATCATGACTTAAGATAATTAAATTATCTAAAGAATTCAGATATTTAGAACATATGGTAGAAGATAAAAGTTTTCAACCATAATAGCAGGGGAATCAACAATCCATTAGAAGAGTCAAGTAGAACATAATGTCTACTATCGCCTCTAGATTAAAAGTCCATCGTTAATATTTTATTTCTGTAATACTCATCAATAGTTCTTTGTTATATCAAAGACAAAGAGAACTCTCATCACCTGTCTTCACCTGAACCACCACAGATTATAATTAAATCACAATTCATATTTATAATCAGGTAAATCAACAGTTTCATCTTGCCACAAAGGCTTAATAGAACGTTTACTCAATATCCTTACCCCAGAGGCTAAAGATATTTAAATCTAATAACAATGATCATACCATTCAGTTGTCTAAATTTGTACTACGGGCCAAAGATATTCAACTATATAACCAATGCTCAAGCTCATGCCAATCAATTGTCTGTCAGTACACTACGGCCAAAGACATTCAACTGTTAACTAATCACATCATCGAATTATCCATGCACTATGGGTCAAGGATATTCGTTAGTATCATCAGTGGTCATGATCATGTCATACATCTGTCCATCTTTGCACTACAGGCCAAAGCTATCAATCAACAGTTCGTCTTTGCACGTAAGCCAAAGATATGCAACTGTAAAACCAATAATCAACCGTCCATCTATGCACTACGGACCAAAGATGACTTTTAACACAATATAAGCATGAAAATGATGACAATGATATATATAATAACTAATCATAATAATAAGATAACATAGATCTTAGTGATTTTCAACTTAATTATCCAAAGTCCAAATTGCTAACATAATATTAGTTGAAGCACAGACTATTAAGGATATTCTAATCCTTTTAGAACTTTTCACCATTTAATGATAAACTGAATAAACGAATAATAATATCTTACCATAATATGGAGTATGAAAGAAAATGATATTCCTTTTACCATAAAAATGATACCCTCTTACCATAATTATGATATCCCTTACCGTAGCATGTGACTTGATTTTGCTTTCTGTGAAATTGATCAACTTAAACAATGCTTGCATTTCATATCTACCCTTGGAGTAACATTACACTCAATATAAATACTCACAATATTATAGTACTTACAATATTGTAGTAAAATAATTCTATATTTTTAGTGTAGTGATGGTGTGTGTTTGGTTACTCAACCGAGCAACCTATTTATACTGAAGATTTAGTAACCAACTAGCACATCCCCTTCGACAAAATAACCAAATGAGGTATACAATAATGGTGGTGAAATTTATGGTCCCACCGAGAAAATTAAACCAACTTGTACACGTTTTAACAAAATTTGTTCAATAATAGAGTTGTGGTCCATACTACTTTAGAAAAAGTAGATTGTCGGCAAGTCATGCCAAACTTACTTTTATAAAAAAAAAAATTGAACAAACATCTATATATCATACTTATCTAATTCATCATTGATCATTATATTTAATAATGTTCATATTTTACAACTTAGAACAATATCATTTATCATTGAAAACATTACACGTTACATACGTGTATGCCCGACGTCCTCCGATTATCTCTAAATGCACATCAGTCTCAAAAATAGCCATTTTAGGGCTTGATCCCGACCTCAAATTTCAAAACATAAAGAATAAAAGTTTTAGATCTACTCGTTATCTTTCCGAATAATCCTGAATCACCTCAATCGGTGTTCGTATGAAAAAGTTATATCCAAATTTTTAAATGACGTCCGAACAGATTTTGGCTTAACACTTGACCAGTGCCTAGGGGCCCAAATTTGGCCTTGGGCAAGTGCCTAGGCACCCAATAACAGAGTTTAAGCAACTAGTCCAGCGCCTAGGTGCTCGACCCTTGACACTTAACTCCGATTTCCAGATTTTTACAACTTTTGACGCACATACTTCAAATCAACTTCTTAATTTTAAGTCGGAATTAGTCCGTTTTCGAAGCTATGGAAAGCTTGTAGCATGCTATAAAAAACCCTCATGATTTCATAATATTTCTAATTCATTAATTAGTCTGAAATTTGGTTCAAAAGTCCCCCAATACTAAGTTTTTCATCGTTTAACATGTTTTACGAAAACTTTCGCCACGAATTCGTTTTAACTCCAATTTGGTTCATTCAAGTTGGGTTATGTTCTTAACTCAGAGAAATATAACACACAATTATCCAACTAAGCTTTTAAACATAAAACATAAGAACACAAGGTTCTCAAACTCAGTCCAAAAACTATCAAACATGGTTCTTTATCAAATCTTTCCACCCTTTACGCATGGGTTCGAATTTTGTGTGTTTTGGTTTCACTTGGATGCTCTTAAGAGTTCATTTAGCTTCTGAGAATCATTCTTAAGCAGATTCTTTACACATACAACTCAAAATAACATCTAACACGATATGAAGCTTGAAGAGAAAAATGGAGATTTAAGGTTTTAAGAACTTACTTCTTAGATTTTCCTTCTCTAAGATGGTTAGATGTTGTGCTAGAGTTGGTTAAGCTAATCTCCTCTACTTCCGTGATGCTTCCCGTAGCTCTAAAAAAACTTCATCATCAAACCCATTTATTTCTCTCTAGGATTCTTGGAGTTGAGCTCTCCCTCTCTCCCTCTCTTCTTCTATGATTCATTCTTTCTTTCTTATCTTTCCCTTCGCTTTCTCTTATCTTCTTTCTCTTTCTCTTATCTTTCTCTCTATTCTTTTCTGCTGAATATTGGCGTAGGAGAATAATGGAGGTGGGAGTCTATTGATTCTTCCTCTCCTTTTTATTATTTTTCCCTTCCTCTCTCTTTCTCCCTTAATTTCCACAAGTCAAAAATGATGTGTAGAAGTTTCTTACATTGATATATTGTCTCATTCTTCTTAATTAGTGATAGTTATGGTCAATTAAAACCATCCCACATGTTAGCCACCTCACTCATGACCCACAATTTTAATATCTCCTATTTTAATTTCTCATTTATCCGATTAATTGTTCATTTAAATATTTATCAATTTTACATTTTACAATTTTAGAATAATAATCATAAGTTAAATTAGACTTTTATTTTATAAAAGTTGGGGTTTTACAATCACCCTACCTTATGAAATTTTGCCCTCAAAATTTACGCACCTTGTAGTTTGAAGAGATAAAAATTTCAAATTCTAGCTCACAGGATACTTCCTCTGTTTTATGGTTCATCCATTGCTCATCACCTGTATTTCAGATATCATTCTAGAATATAGTTTCAAAACAAGGGTTAATTGACATGCCACATATTATCTCTATATTCTGACTGACCAATTAAATAACAAATAAACTTAGGTAGGTCATACTAGTGAAGGAATTACCCGTCTCTCCCCTCCTAGTTCTAGTCTCACATCTCAGCCAGGGATCATATCCCTAAGCTTTGATACCGACTGTGACGCCCCCAAAATAGGTATACATTACCCATCTTGGGTCGCCAGATACATACACTAAAAAACCTCATTTATACAACTGTCGTGCACAATACGACAACACATATACTGTGAGTTTTAATACAAATATTGTAACGTATATAAAACGACAATATTCATACTCAAATTATTACAATGCCATCTAAAGTATAGCAACAAATATTTCAAGTCCCCAAAGAAACACTAGAAGATTTATGTCCTCCTCATTCTAATGTAGTGTATTTTTGACGCTTCCAAATTTGAGTTCGCGTCACCCTATTATTGTTCACCAAAATTAAATATTAAATGATGTATAAAATATGTCACATTCATTTTAAGTTCTCAGTACATTTATTATGCCACACCGTTTCATAATTTCATTAGGCTTGTGACTAATTCGTATCACCACTTTATACCCATGTTCTCTCTGCTAGTCCCAGCTATACTTTTATTACCTAAAAGGGGTGGTAAAGGAAAAGGATTAGCACAAATAGCCCATTAAAAATATCATGACTTAAGATAATTAAATTATCAAAAGAATTCAGATATTTAGAACATATGGTAGAAGATAAAAGTTTTCGACCATAATAGCAGCGGAATCAACAATCCATTAGAAGAGTCAAGTAGAACATAATGTCTACTATCTCCTCTAGATTAAAAGTCCGTCATTAATATTTTATTTCTGTAATACTCATCAACAGTTCTTTGTTATACCCAAGACAAATAGAAATCTCATCACCTGTCTTCACATGAACCAACACATATTATAATTAAATCACAATTCATATTTATAATCAAGTAAATCAACAGTTTCATCTTGCCACAAAGGATTAATAGAACGTTTACTGAATATCCTTACCCCAAAGGCTAAAGATATTCAAATGTAATAACAATGATCATACCAATCAGTTGTCTATCTTTGCACTACGGCCCAAAGATATTCAACTATAAAACTAATAGTCAAGATCATGCCAATCTTTTCTGTTAGTGCACTACGGTCAAAGATATTCAACTGTTAACTAATGGTCATGATCCTACCAATCACATCATCGAATTATCCATGCACTACGGGCCAAGGATATTCGTTAGTATCATCAGTGGTCATGATCATGTCATACACCTGTCCATCTTTACACTACGGGCCAAAGCTATCAATCAACAGTTCGTCTTTGCACGTAAGCCAAAGATATACAACTGTAAAACCAATAATCAACCGTCCATCTATGCACTACGGGCTAAAGATGACTTTCAACACAATATAAGCATGAGAATGATGACAATGATATATATAATAAATAAACATAAACAGTCAGAATAATAAGATAACATAGATCTTAGTGATTTTTAACTTAATTATCCAGAGTCCAAATTGCTAACATAATATTAGATGAAGCACAAACTATTAAGGATATTCTAATCTTTTCAGGACTTTTCACCATTTAATGATAAACTGATTAAACGAATAATAATATCTTACCATAATATGGAGTATGAAAGAAAATGATATTCCTTTTACCATAAAAATGATACCCTCTTACCATAATAATGACATCCATTACCTTAGCATGTGACTTGATTTTGCTTACTGTGAAATTGAACAACTTAAGCAATGCTTGCATTCCTTATCTACACTTGGAGTAACATTACTCTCAATAGAAATACTCATAATATTGTAGTAAAAGAATCCTATATTTTTAGTGTAGTAATTGTGTGTGTTTAGTTACTTAACCGAGAAACCTATTTATACTGAAAATTTAGTAAACAACAAGCATACCCCCTTTGACAAAATAACCAAATGAGGTGTATAATAATGATAGTGAAATTTATGGTCCCACCAAAAAAATTAAACTAACTTGTACACGTTTTAACAAAATTTATTCAATAATAGAGTTGTGGTCCATACTCCTTTAGAAAAAGTAGAGTGTCGGTAAGTCGTGACAAACTTACTTTTGTAAAAAGAAAATAATTGAATAAACATCTATATATCATACTTATCTAATTCATTATTGATCATTATATTTAATAATGTTCATATTTTATAACTTAGAACAATATCCTTTATCATCAAAAACATTACACGTTGCATACGTGTATGCCAGACGTCCTCCGATTATCTCTAAATGCACATCAGTCTCAAAAATAGCCATTTTAGGCCTTGATCCCCACCTCAAATTTCAAAACATAAAGAATAAAAGTTTTAGCTATACTCGTTATCTTTTCGAATCATCCTGAATCACCTCAATCAGAGTTCGTATGAAAAAGTTATACCCAATTTTCTAAATGGCGTCTGAACAGATTTTGGCTTAACACTTGACCAGCGCCTAGGCACCCAAATTTAGCCTTGGGCAAGCGCCTAGGCGCCCAATAACAGAGTTTAAGCACCTAGTCCAGTGCCTAGGCACTCGACCCTTGACACTTAACTCCAATTTCCAGATTTTTGCAACTTTTGACGCATATACTTCAAATCTTCATAACTTCTTCATTTTAAGTCAGAATTAGTCCGTTTTCGAAGCTATGGAAACCTTGTAACATGATATACAAAACCCCCATGATTTCATAATGTTTCAAATTCATTAATTAGTCTGAAATTTGGCTCAAAAGTCCCCCAATACTAAGTATTTCATCGTTTAACATGTTTTATGAAAACTTTCGTCACGAATTCGTTTTAACTCCAATTTGGTTCATTCAAGTTGGGTTATGTTCTTAACTTAGAGAAATATAACACACAATTATCCAACTAAGCTTTCAAACATAAAACATAAGAATATAAGGTTCTCAAACTCAGTCTAAAACTATCCAACATAGTTTTTTATCAATCTTTCCACCCTTTACGCATAGGTTTGAATTTTGTGTGTTTTGGTTTCACTTGGATGCTCTTAAGAGTTCATTTAGCTTCTGAGAATCATTCTTAAATAGATTCTTTACGTATACAACTCAAAATAACATCTAACACGATATGAAGCTTGAAGAGAAAAATGGAGATTTAAGGTTTTAAGAACTTACTTCTTAGATTTTCCTTCTCTAAGATGTTTAGATGATGTGCTAGATATGGTTAAGATAATCTCCTCTACTCCCTTGATGCTTACCGTAGCTCTAAAAAAACTTCATCATCAAACCCATTTATTTCTCTCTCTAGGATTCTTGGAGCTGAGCTCTCCCTCTCTCCCTCTCTTCTTCTATGATTCTTTCTTTCTTATCTTTCCCTTCGCTTTCTCTTATCTTCTTTCTCTTTCTCTTATCTCTCTCTCTCTATTCTTTTCTACTGAATATTGGCATAGGAGAATAATGGAAGTGGGAGTTTACTGATTCTTCCTCTCCTTTTTATCCTTTTTCCCTTCCTCTCTCTTTCTCCCTTAATTTTCACAAGTCAAAAATGATGTGCAGAAGTTTTTTACATTGATATATTGTTCCATTCTTCTTAATTGGTGATAGTTATGGTCAATTAAAACCATCCCACATGTTAGCCACCTCACCCATGACCCACAATTTTAATATCTCCTATTTTAATTACACATTTATCCGATTAATTGTTCATTTAACCATTTATCAATTTAACATTTTACAATTTTAGAATAATAATCATAAGTTAAATTAGATTTTTATTTTATAAAAGTAGGGGTTTTACAATCACCCCACCTTGTGAAATTTTTGCCTCGAAATTTACGTACCTGGTAGTTTGAAGAGTTAAGAATTTCAAATTCTAGCTCATAGGCTACTTCCTCTGTTTTATGGTTCATCCATTGCTCATCTCCTGTATTTCAGATATCATTCTAGAATATAGTTTCAAAACAAGGGTTAATTGACATGCCACATATTATCCCTATATTCTGACTGACCAATTAAATAACAAATAAACTTAGGTAGGTCATACTAGTGAATGAATTACTCGTCTCTTCCCTCCTAGTTCTAGTCTCACATCTCAGCCAGGGGTCATATCCCTAAGCTTTGATACCAACTGTGATGCCCCCAAAATAGGTATACATCACCCATCTTGGGTCGCCAGATACATACACTAAAAAACTCTATTTATACAACTGTCGTGCACAATACGACGACACATATACTATGAGTTTTAATACAATTATTGTAACGTATATAATACGACAATATTCATACTCAAATTCTTACAATGCCATCTAAAGTAAAACAACAAATATTTCAAGTCCCCAAAGGAACAGGAGAAGATTTATGTCCTCCTCATTCTAATGGAGTGCACTTTTGACGCTTCCAAATTTGAGTTCGCCTCACCCTATTATTGTTCACCAAAATTAAATATTAAATGATGTATAAAATATGTCACACACATTTTAAGTTCTCAGTACAATTATTATGCCACACCGTTTCATAATTTGATTAGGCTTGTGACTAATTCGTATCACCACTTTATACCCATGTTCTCTTTGCTAGTTCCAGCTACACTTTTATTACCTGAAAGGGGTGGTGAAGTAAAAGGATGAGCATGTCGACGTCGGGATTTTTATTTGTCACTTTTCTATTCTTGTTCTTTTGTGTTCTCATGTTATGTGAGATTTGTTTGAAAAAACAAGTGAAACAGGTTAGACATGTATAATATCGACGATTGGACTATAAGAGTCGCCAGTTAGTTTTTTAACTGGTTATACCAACACAACTGAGAAAATATTTGCACATTGACCCAGTAATATGACACTTCTAAATGGGTCTGTGAAATCGAGATTCATTAGGGTTCGGAGACTTGCTTATGCGGAGGGAAGGTGTTAGGCACCCCCCGACATCTGTGTTACCACGGTGACCGCCACTTTTCAAGAAACTGTTATATAAATGTGTGTGTGTGGGGGGGTCAATGTGCAGGTATTTGGAAGTAGGGCTATGCCTCATTCGCACCTATATACACAGGGTTTGAAATTGTGTAAAATTCAGTTTTAACAAGATATTACAGTGATATTTTGTAAAAAGAGGTTTTTTAAACCCTACGCTCAATAGTAATTGAGGCCTTTGATACTTCAATTTTATTATTAAATGTTCGGCTTGATTGCTTTTATTTTTGAGATGCGAAGCATCTTCGAGAAAATATTGTATAAAGCAGTGCCGAATTCCTCATGGGTATGAAAACCATCTAAGGAAATCCAAACACCGTAAATAAATTTACAAGTTGCTTACAGTTAAAAATGTTCATCACGGGAACCGAATCTAGATTCAATTGACTGAATCTATGATCACATGATTCCTAGGCTCACATGATACCGCAGTTTATATGAAAGCTGGAAGCAGTTATATATATAAAAGCTGTAAATATATATATACAGAGACGATCAACCACCACGAAGCACCTCTATGGGGGATCAGAAATGTAAATATGTAAAAGCAATAAATATATATATATATATATATATATATATATATATATATATATATATATATATATATATATATATATATATCGACATGATCAACCACCACGAAGCACCTCCATGGGGGATCAGAAATGTAAATAAAACTGTAAAAGCGATCAACTTCCATGGAGGAAACTCTAAGCAGGACGAAATGTATAAAAAGCAGTAAAAACGGTCAACCGCCATGAAGTAAACTCCAGGCGGGACGAAATGTAAAGAAAGCAGTAAAAACGGTCAACCACCACGAAGTAAACTCCAGACGGGATGAAATGTGTGTGTATATATATATATATATATATATATATATATATATATATACACTTATATATATGAAAGTGTATATATATATATATTAGTATATATATATATACTGATCGAACAGAGTTCGACACACAATTCATATACATAAGTTATATATATATAGTATATATATATAAGCAAGTAAACGCACCGGATGTGAATCCAGGCTCATCGAACAAAGTCGACTACAGTTTATATATAAGTATATATATAAAAGCAAAAATAAATATATATATATATAATATATGCTATCCATATATAAATATATATATATATATATATATATATATATAAATATATATCCATATATATATATAATATATACAAAAGAAATAAAAACCACGGAATGAAGTTCGGACAAACACACGCAATATGACTCTCAACGTGAAGAACGGTGTGTGCAAAGATGAAGAGAAAGGCTTTAAAGTGTGTAAGAAGGCTTATAGTGGACTGCCAAAGAAGACTTCTATAGCTTTATGTGGATGAACACTCGGCTCCCGCCGTTAGAAAAGTAGCTACATACGAGCTTACAAGTATTTAAAATAAGAAAGCACTCAGTTTATACGGTGTACAGAGCAAATTGGACAGGGCTTCCTCGCCTTTTCTCTTACAAATATGGCCACCCCAAGCCCTCTATTTATAGAAGGGGTGCCTCAGGTGTACCTGTGGAAGCAGTAGGTGTATCTATGACTGCTCAGTGTGCCTCGGGCAGTGTGGGTCCCACCGTGTCGAAGTACGTCCACTCGAACAACGCGATGTTCGCTCGGTCATTCATAACTTTCAATCCGAGAGTCCGATGGAAACGTGCCATACCATTACAGAAAGCACTTTCAAAGAGCTACACAATGACATAGGATTTGCCCTTTTTTTGATTCTGAGAATATGGGTTCGTGATCGAAATAGCATTTCTAGGTTTTAATCAGGCAATCCGATGAGCCGTTTTGCATAGTTTATGCTCAAAAGTTAAGATATGGTTCTTATGGGACTTCTAATAAAGTATTTTGAGTTGAAATGAGTTGATTTGATTTTAGTTGAAGTTGAGTTGACAAAATAACCATTTTGCCTCTCCCGGGGTTATTTTTGGTTTTCGCGCAGTTGTAGCAGTCTTTCCTCAGGGTTATCTTTGATGTTTACTTGATGTTGACTTTGATTGTCTTCAGGGTTATCTCTGAGGTTGTCTTGACCTCTTGGGGTTATCTCCAGGCTTTGAACTTGATCCCCCGGGGCTATCTCCGAGGTTGGAACTGATTTTCCTGAGGTTATCTTCGGGGTTAGAAATTGATTTTCTAGGATGATCTCCGGAGTTGGAAACTGGATCTCTCGGGGCTATCTCCGGGATGGGAATTGATGTTGTGGTCCTCCAGGGTTACCTCTGGAGTGTGAAAAAGACATTTTTGCCCTCCTGCATAATTAGTAACAAGAAAAGAAATTTTCGAGTGTCTACAGATACCCCTCTTTATCATGTTCATGCAATGTAATGGAATGGACATGACAAAGATTAGTAGACACTTGAAATATGACAAGGTATTTTTAATGATGCAAATCGCAATGTAATGAATGTTATGATGAATGTTAAAATATTTTCATAAATCGCACATTGCATTTCGTATTTGGCCAATCGTACATCGCAAATAACACATCATATTTTGCATATCGCATATCGCATATCGCATATCGCAAATCCCAAATCGCAAATTACAAATCGCACATTGCATATCGCATATTGCAAATCGCAAATCGCAATGTAATAAATGTTATGATGAATGTTTAAAATGATTTTTTCAAATTGCTTTACCTTTATCGATCATTATTGATGCCTATGCTGATGTTGACTCCAACAGTATGGCTTTTAATCGCTGTGGCCAAGGCTTGTTTGATGAAGATAAGTTGAGATGTTTTCCACATCTCTGATGGGGATGACGTTCTAAAATCACCAGACCTTCCCAATGTATACGCTGGTAGTTTGCAACGGTGCCTACCCTACTGATCGCCAAACTATTTTGATTCACACTCGAACGGCGGTATACGAAGCTTCCATCGCTAAACTGTTTTGATGTTGCTAAATTGATGGCAATGGTTTTTAGAATATCGGATCATCCGATACCTTCGCTGAAGTAATATTCAACGTTTTGCTTCGCCAAACTCTGCTTGACGTTATGCTCACCATTTTTGTGGTGTTTTGGGGTTTCCTTTCGCTGTTGGGTGCTTGTGCCCCATTTTCTTGAACACTTGATTTGCAATCCGGTTGAACTGATGAGCTAAATTCTGCTGACATCCCTGGGGTTGCAGCTCATTCTTTTGCTGCCTAGATTTAAACTTCGGTGTAGAGGCCTCGACTTGTGAGGACTTGACGCAGGTTGATGCATTTGATGGTGATGATTTCATTCGCTAGACCTTTTGTCATTGGGTCTCTGCTTTTGAGTTAATGACTCTTTTGAGAATTTTCCCCTTCTTTTGTAGGGCCAAGCTAATGTCTCCATGATTTCTTATATGAGTTCTCCCCTTTCTTTTGATAAGAGGATTGATTCCGCCTTAAGCTCTTTCCATTTTTTTGGAACTGGACAATGCCCCAGTCCTTTCGTATATTGATGCCGAGGGTTCATATGAGAAACTCTCTTTGTTGATGAAGTCGCAAGTAAGTAATATCCAAATCGCCAGTGAGATGATATGAGGGAAGCTTTGATGATGATGTACCATACTGACGGTGCTGACTGGCGCATTTTTCTCCTTAGGATGATTGATGAATGCCCAGTGTTGAGTTGTCACTATTTTTGAGATTTCCCCAGTCTTGTTGTAAGGGCTCCAATATCGGGTTGTCGCTAATTTGAAATTGTCCCAGCCTTACTTGTTGTCTGGGGGTAGTTGCTTTGATAGATAGGCAGATAAGATGCCGAAATCGTGAGAAGCTTTTACCTCTGTACCATATGATGAACAGGTAGTGGATGTGGATTTTGATGTTGACAGCTTTTTTTGGTAGAGATGTCG
This sequence comes from Panax notoginseng, assembly GCA_016801055.1. Lineage (NCBI taxonomy): Eukaryota > Viridiplantae > Streptophyta > Magnoliopsida > Apiales > Araliaceae > Panax > Panax notoginseng. Next base: position 21,970,216 of record CM029013.1, on the reverse strand, counting down.
CTTTAGTTGAGAGAAATGATGCTCTAACTCATATGGAAACTACTGTTGTTGAGCAGGATGAGGCCAGGTCATCTAGAGATTTAGTGATTATTGAGTGGGATATCACTATATCTGCCCGAGGTATCGCATGTAGTTGGTGATGGATCAGTTGGCTCGTGTAGAAACCCTTGGACATGAGATCACAGCGTTACCTCCTTCTTCCGAGAGGGATGCCACGTTAGATTTGGTGGCTCGCTTATCCACTGGTTTGTAGATTAGCTTTAATTTTCCTGTATAGACTAGCTTAGCCATTTTTGTCATGTATAGGACACATTGTATATATCAAACAGTATTACATGGCAGGGAAATATGTTTTGATTCACTTCCCTTTTTGTTATGCCTTGTTACTTGCTTGATAATTGCCTGCCCTCCAGAGCTTGTGATCTTGATGTATTCTGAACATCTCCTTCATGGATGGACAGTGAGATGTCTCACAATTTTCAGAATGGATCGTCGATCTGTGTGTATTCCCTACCATCTTTAGTGTATTGGGACTGGTTTTTGTATGTGGTAATGAATAAAAGTGGGTTTGTTTTGTTTTTATGTGGTGAGACTGGACCATATAACATGGCTGCCTACGTACTCCCGTGTATTTGGGAAATCAGGTCAGCGTAGTTCGCCCCATGTACAGGGCAGATTGCAGATGAAAAGTTTAATCCCATGTACCGGATAAATTGAAGGTGTGAAAGGTTTAATCCCTGGTGGGATAAATTGAAAGTGTTAAAGGTTTTAAAAACCTGCGGGGAATGAAGGATCTGGTGATCCAAAACTAGGCTGCTGGTTAAAAAAGTGTTTTTCCCTAGTGGGGCAGATGAGTGTGAATCAAAGTCGTATGTATTGAAGGGTTAAAGAAACGGAATGACTGGTGATCTGATGATCCAAAACCAGGATGTTTTTGCTTGATGGTAACCTTAGACATAGTACCGTTTCACGATGTCTGAATTGATGAGTTGCAAAAATTCATCGCCGTCTATTTCCTGTAATCTGAGAGTGCCTCCTATCAATAACTCCTTGACAATAAACGGGCCTTCCCAGTTTGGGGAGAATTTTCCTTTAGATAGAGCTTAGTTGTCAACGATCTTCTTCAAAACCAAGTCGTATTCTTTAAACTGTTGTACCAGACTTTTCTATTGTGGGATCTTCTTTACATGTAGAGGGTCGCTCATGTATGGGCCACATACTCCCCCATGAATTTCATCTATGAGCCTCTGAGCTTGGTCCTCATCCAGACATCTGAGGAGACCTCTTCCTGCATCTCTTTTGTAGAATGCATCTTCGCTCAGGTAGAATTTCATAGCAAGTCGATTGATCCGCCTTCTTTTAGTCGGGCTCGCCTCAGTGGGTGTAGATCTATCTTGTAAGTGCTCATTGATATGCTGATATCAAGGGTACTGGATGGGAGGTAGCTCATCCGATACTTCTCCAATATAATTCCTATAGGCTGGAGTCTTTTGTTGGGCAAATGTGAGGGTTGGCATGTCTTCCTTGTCAGGTATGTTGATCAAAGAGGCCAAGGTTGCTAGCGCATCCGCAAAATCTTTCCTATTCCGAGGAATGTGAAGGAAGGATTTTTCTTCAAACTCCGAAGCCATCTGTAGAACCTGCCGATGGTAAGGCAGTAACTGTAGAACTTGTTGAAGAGCTTTTTTCTTTTTCTTTTTTCTTTTCTTTTTTTTTCTTTTTTTTATTATTATTTTTTTTCTTTTTTTTTCTTTTTTTGCATTAGATCGTGGAAAAGAGCCAAATGGCTCACTGATAGGTAACTCCGGCATTGATGAGGCCGAATGACAATCGTTTGTAGCAAAAGGTTCCCCAAGGAGTGATGAATGCAGTTTTCTCACAATCCTCGTCAGCAACCATAATTTGATGGTACCCCGCAAATCAATCAGCAAAGGAGTACATGTCGTATTGAGCTGTATTATCCATGAGTATGTGCATGAATGGCACAAGAAAGCTATCTTTGAGGTAAGCTTTATTCAGATCCCTGTAGTCCACGCAAACTCGCAACTCTCCTCCGGATTTCGGCACGGGGACTATGTTGGATAGACATTCAGGGTATATTGACACCATGATGATACTTGAAATTGTTTCACAATTTCTTCTTTAACTTCCACTCAGGTTTTAATCCCCTGAGCTTCTGCCTGACTGGCTTGAATCCCCTTTGATGGGAAGACAATGAATGACAATGTCAGTGGATAAACAGACCATGTCTTCGTGAGACCATGCAAACACATCCTGGAATAGGGTCACTAGAGTCACCATGTCATTCATTTGGTTTGGAGTGAGGTCCGTACCAATCTAGATTTGTTTGGGGTTTTCTAAGGTTCAGAGGTTTAAAAGAGAGGTGGTTGATCAAGATTTTGCTTGGGTTTGTCTTCGACCCATTCTTTGATCTCCTGAGGTATCTCATAGTCCTCTTGTATTTCCATCAAGTCTGAGTCCAACTTTACATCAAAGTTACAGTCCTTGTGGATAATAGGCACCTCATCAGCAAGTCTAGGCACATCTAACTTTAGAGTCCTAAAACAAAATGCTTTCACTTGATATAGGACACTGTTCAATCACACAAAGTGTTAGCAAGTAATGACAAAAGTAACCGCTAATACTGTACAGAAAAAGTAAGCAGTTATTGCTATCTACAGGGCAGAGGGAGTTACTTCCCTTTTTACCCTCGTCGGCAAATGCAAGGAGTGCTGCTCCAATTGTCAAGGGCAAAGTCCTGGTGGACTACAGTGATGGAGGGGCAGCCATCGTCCTCCTTTTCCCGAATGATGACCATTATGTCTGGGAAATCATCGTCTGGGGTGTATCTGTTTATGTGTTCATCATGGATAATGATGCGTATGTTGGACATCATTCTGACAATGTCTTATTTAATTCTTCGTTCCTCTTCTTCCAATGTGGTATCTGGAACTAGGAATTCATTCTCCTTCACCGGTATCGGTTTAGGAAATAATATAGTCATTACATAGGCAGGCACTTTTACCAGAGACCGTGCAGGCTCAGGAACTGTAGGTGGAGATAATCGCCATGTGGATGAAGCTGAAGGAATTTGTCTGTGCTTATGAGGACTCATGCGACTGGAACTAGCAGTATCCGGACCTTGGGTTCCTTCTTGTGTAGAGGATTCAGCATGTGCGGGTATCCTTGTACCCTGAGTAGATTGGTGTAGTTCTTTAAGCAGAACAGCCAAATCTGTGATTTGTTTACTTAATTTGTCGAATTCTTCGTGAGAAACAGGATTAGGATCAGTCTGGTCAGATGAAGACATTATTGGCTGTAGGCTCGTGGCCTTTTTGAATTTTGACTGGGTTATTGGACCAATTATATCCCTACAAAAAAAAA